>JASVEL010009470.1:0-48767 GCA_032618575.1 Nicotiana noctiflora | reverse complement strand
ATTTTTGCACCGAGCAAACAATTCCAAAATTAAAATAAATATATTTTTTTTGAGTGCAATTACTTGCTTTGTTTGGAATTAGCTATACTTTTGAGTTTGAATAAGTAGAAATTAAAAGAAAAATCAAAAATATAGGCTAGGAAATTAATAGGCTATGTAATTAGTTAGATTTTAAGAAAAATGGCAAAAATAGTGTTAAGTAGTAGAAATTAGGAAAAAATAGTAGAAAATTGCCAAAAAATACTAAATAATTAGAGTAGGTAGGAAATTAGGTTTTATATTTTTCCATAAAAGAAAAGAAAAAAAAGTATAAAAGAAAACACATAAAAAATAAATAAAATCAAAAATACAAAAAAAAAATATATGTTGTGTAATAAATTTGGGCCAATTGTAGTCCAAACCGTTGGCCCAGTTCCTTAGCCCAAGAGCAGATCCAGTTCATTGAGGACGAATGATCTCAACCGTCCATCAGGACCAATCCAACGGCCAGGAAATAATCTGAAATTAAGTCCATAGGCAGGTGTGAGACCCAATCTCCACCGTTTATTCAGGGTAGATCCAACGGGTAGAATAATTAAGGGATTTATTTGATTATCTGAGATTAATTGGTTCAATCTCAACCGTTCATTCAAGGTGATCGGACGGAAGAGACCTTAGTCTCATAAGCAATCGAACGACGCCGTTTTAGTAACGTGCGTGTGAGCCGTCGATCTTGATCATTTGGACGGTTGAGATTATTTCGGACTCAATGGCTATATAATGCTTATGTCCGAACGATTTTGGCCATTGTTACATACAGCCTAAAACCCTAGCCGCCCCGGGTTCTTCTTCTTCTCCTTTCATCATCTTCTTCATCACCTTCATCTCGGCGTCGGCCATGGAGATCATCACCTTCCACGGTGGTCTCCGGCCACTTCTGTCATCTCCTTTCTCTTCGTCACCATCAACATCGCCCAGAACTCCGGAGACCTTAGAAAACCAGCCATTCTCAGGAAACTCCGGTCACCGGAACTCCGCCGGTGACCACTCAAACAACGAATCACCGCTTCAAACCAACGCCCTTCGAACCCTTTTCACCTGATCTATCCAACCATATTACCCACACCTCTCGAATATTCCCGCAACTCTTCGAATATTCAAAACAAAGTCGCCGGAAACCTAACTCCGGCGACTCGGAACTTCAACCCTAATAAAGACCTTACCTTTTACCCTTCCCAAACACCCCTCTGCATCCAAAAGCCTAAAAGGCTTCATCTTGAAGCCAAACAACGTAAAACAGAAAAGAAAAAGAAAAAAAAAAGAAAAAAAACGAAAAGAGAAACAACGGAATAAAAAAGAGTCTGGAAGATTGAGGAGAAAGAGAGTAAAAGAGAGGAGAATAGGAAGCTCAGGGGACAGGCCCTGCAAGCTAAGTGCTCCCTATCCCTCTCTGTGTTTAGTTTATCTTTTCTTTTTGTTATTTTTTGCTTGCTTCATGCTTTCAATTTGTTTTGTTAGGTCTAGTTTAGTTGGTCGCATGAATTAGAGTTATCTAGTGCTTCATCTTTGTTTGTTTCTCTGTTTTAAGTATTTAATCTTGATATCCTTGTTTTTCTTCATCTGCTATTCCTACTAGGGTTACTCATTCTGTTGGCTTTCAATATCTTTTCTTCTGTTTCTTTGCGTGTTTGTTCTGCATGCTAGTTTAGCTATTTGATTCTCATCTTTATATTAGGAATTTTTCTTATGATTGGTTTATAGTACCTCTTCTGTTTTTCTTTCTTTTGCTAATAGCATGATTAAAATTGGGGTTTGATCTTTGGAAGTCTAGTCACAGCGATTCTGATAATCATTCTTATCTTTTCATATGATAGATTAGGAATTTGTTCTTCATCATTTTCTGTTTATCTTTACCTTCTTATCTGCTTACCCGTATGTTTTAGATTAGGATTGACCCTTGGAGAGTTAAGTTTAGTTGTTTTGATTATTACCATTTTTGTCTACTCTGTTAAAACCATATCATGTTAGTTTGTTTGTTCTTTTGTTTGGGTAGACCATGTCTCAATTCCCTTACTGTTTTGTGGGATTTAGTACTTATGTGTTTATATTAATGATCTTTAAGTGTGTTTTGGGTTTTTCAATGATTCATTTAACATAAAAATGATTGAAACTAAGCTTGCTTAATGTTAATGGGCACTCTGCCATGGAGAATTAAGTTTGTAAAGTCTAATTGATTAAGATTCAACAATACTCAACCTTTCCTCTGAATTTTGATTAGTTAGTGGACAAATTTGATTTCATTTGGCTATGTGTGCAAATATATGTTGAAATGGCTGTGTTTGCAATGGTTCTGTGTTGGTGAACACTGTTAATGCTTTCATGCTTAGGTGAATTGGCTATAGCTGCTAGTGCTAGGTCTCATTAATTAGTTAGTTTTTAAATAGGAATTAACTGAAAATGAACAAAAATAGGCTGTTAGTTAAATAATTGGTCTAAGAATGGTTAACCTTGCAAAGGGTTGACCTATTCTATAAGGCCCTAACACACAGCCCACTTTAAAAGTGGCTGGTTGTGCAAAAGGGCTATGTTTGCAAATGCAGACTGGCCCAGGCTCTCTTTAGAGCCCTGAACAGCAAAGTGGCCAAACCTGTAAAGGTTTTTGGGCCCAGCTGTTCAGTATTTGGCTTTGATAGCCCAAGCTAAGTCTCAACTTGAGACTGGCTAGTTTTTAAATAGTTAATCATCAATAATAAAACAGGCTAGTCCTGCAATTAGCTTTAAATGGGAATAAATTAGTCTTAATTGACGGAACTAATTAAAAGTGGCTAAAATTGAAATAGTTTCTTAAAATAGAACTGGCCAGCCCTTAAATACTAATGCCAGGGCTGGCTATTAGTTAAATAGGTGCAAAAGATGTTGAGATTTAACCTAGGTAGGCTGTGTAAATAAGCAGTGCCCTTAGGGGCACAATTGGGAGTTAAAAAGGTAAAACAGTAATAATTTAGAACTTAAGAGGGTAATGGAGTCCTTTGTACCCCTGATTTCTGCAATTTTGCAGAGATTTAAGGGTATAATGGTCTCCCTAAAAAGGGAAATCTGTAAAAATCTCAAACCCCTAAGGTCATACTAGTAAAAACCCATAAAAAGGAATCTTTAGAACCTTCCAGCACATGCTGGAAGGATTTCTGGTAACTGAAATGGGGGCTTAAGTGTACAGTGGGTAATTTTAGAGGGGGAGAAGTGGGATAAAATCCCATAACTTTCTCCCCAAGTTTCAACCTTGGGTTAGCTATAAATACACCCCAAAAAGGGCTGAAAGGGGGGTCGAATTCTGAAAAATCAAAAAAAAAAACACATCTAAACTGAAATTCACACAAAAGCTTGAGAGATAAAAATAGCAGTAGAGCAATAGGATTTTCTGGAATTTTCGAGTAGAACTTGCTGGTTTCTATTGGTTTTGCTGTGTTCTTCTGCTCGAATTGGACTGGGTTTTTCTGTTGCATTGCTGATTCATACCTGCTGTTGCTGTGATATTTGGCTCATTGGATCTCACTGTTGCATTGCCTTGTTTGAACCTTTGCTGATTACTTGCTTCTGTCCCCCTAGAACTCATTGGTTCCTTTTGCTGAATCAGGTACCCTTCTGATCGATTGAAGCTGTAATTGATGATTTGTTGATATAGAAATGAAGATCGAGCTTGATTATATGCTACTATGTAGATTGTAGTTAGATATTGCTAGTCTGTTTTTTTTTGTAATCGTAATAGTCTGTAGTAGTGGAAAACATAACAAATTAATGATGTAATAGCTAGGATAAATAATATAAACAGTGTAGTAGTAGTAGTAATAGCATACCACTTAGTATTAATTAGGTAAAAACATTAAAACATAAGTTAATTAATAATGGATTCAAACGGGTAATCATTCATCAATAGTAGATTCGAAAAATTATAATCATGTATTAGGAGACATTCAAATGTAGACGAATTTTAAAAAAAAAAATGGAAACATTAGATCAAATAGTGAACCATTCACGATATTGTTAAGTATACTGTGGCGAACTGAAGTCATGGTAAAATCAGTAGATATGTATATACTATCAGGTCTTTTGGTCTTAGATAAATTAGTTGTTCATTGACAAACAGTTAGAATATTTAAACACGGTCTCACAAGTTGAATTGATTCGTAGCTCATTAACTTCTAATCTGTTATAGAATACTAGCGGAAAACAAAAGGGATAGCAGTGGTTTATTCATAAATGCACTAGTTAGTTGTAAATGGAGAATATTGATCTTTTTGTACAAATGATTTGTTTCTTCTATTGAATAAAAGTTGATTTGATTACATTTTTTTTAAATTCCATATGATCGCATCGTTTCCAATTCTTCTGCTTTCATAGTTAATTATTATTAGTAGATTTGGGCCTAATACGTAACATGGGCATGAACCATAATATGAAGCTGATTAAGCCGTTGAGCCGAAATTCAAAGAACAATCTGGATCTCGAAGGCTTGGGCATTTCAAATGCGCGTACAATAAAAGGAAGACCAGGCCCCAACAGCAATGGAATTCGAATGGGCCTGGAGCACTTGTGTAAATACGATTAAGGAAAGAACAAATGTAGAAAACGTAGCCAAATACTAGTATCCTTTAATGAAAAATTGGAATGAGCCTCGCCCGAATAACAAACATCGGGGCCCCCATTTAGTAACAAGATAACAGAACCGGAGAGGCTAATAGCGAATTCCATAGCCTCTCCCAAAGTTGAAAGCCGATATAGACTATCTTAAGGCACGATTTTAATATACCTTCCTATGAACGAGTGTGCACTTGGTGCGACTCAAATCCAAATCTCGATAAAGCTGAAATACACCAAAAGTCATAGGCGTACTGGTTGCGGTATGACTCGAGGCGTGTTTTCGCGATACCGCAAATTCCTAAAAATGATATTTAACGTAAAAAGCGCATTATGTTGTTAAAACTTATAATTGAGTCAAACAAAAGTCAAGAACGACGGTGGAGCGACCGTGCTAAAACCACGGAATCCGGGAGTGCCTAACACCTTCTCCCGGGTTAACAGAGTTCCTTATCCGGATCTCTGCTTCGCAGACATTTATAAGAGTCAAAATTCCTCGGATTCGGGATTAACCGGTGACTTGGGACACCATTGTCATTCCCAAGTGGCGACTCTGATTAATCTCTAATAAAATCCCGAACCGATTGTCCTTTAAATGGAAAAACTCCTTCCCTTACGTTATTTTATCCGTCTCGGGTAATTGAGCGTCGGGGTATACCCTACAAGTGTATTTATACGCATTTAAGTATGTGGGGTAGTAAAAAGGGAGGTGTGACAACGTCCTCCTAGCGAGGACGTCGGGTTTTAACTGGCGTCACCTTCGTCCTTGTGTCCAAGCCCTACCCATACTTTAGTGGACGTATGCTTACTGGGCGTACCCTTCGGCGTAGAGACGTTGAGGGACAAATTTAACCCTATACAGTTAGTCCCTCCGCTCGTTGGAGGCGTATCCAGTAGATGTCTTCAATGGGCGGAAATGCAAACCTCGTCTTTAGAAAGTTTGACCTCACTATGGGGGTGGTGATGTGAACGAGGTGAAATTTACGGCATCACCGAGATGCTGACGCGTAGCCCTCTTTTCGAAATGACATCATCATCTGCATGCATCATAATTATACTTACTCCCGAGGCGGTTCAGAGGATGATGTGATGTTCTGGTTTCCCGTGCCCGTTTTGAAGCATACCTCTTCGGTTTCTGTGCATCCTAACCCTATAAATAGAGGGAAGATTTAATCTATTTTATCTTTTGAACCTTTGGAGAACCTTTTCTGGCTTCCTTTTTCGCTTCTCTTTCTAGCAACCACTATTTCATGCGAGACTCTCCCACTTCTTTTGAAACCACCTTTCCTATCGTTAGTGTTTCATTTCTCACATAAGATAACATGACAAAACGTGGTCAGAGTAGTAAAAAGGCCAAAGATAATGCCCCATCTAGGGTTTCGCCACCTTCCGGTGGTGAAGAGAAAAAGGCAAGGAAGGTCCTTGTTCCTCTTAGTGTAGACAACGTCCTCCCGAAGGAGATGCATGTTTGTATGGATTTTCCAACTAAAAGCCCAACCCTTCCCTAGGAATACAATGATTTATTACAATCCCACTTAGATGATCTTTGAGAGACGCATCATATTCCGGACCACGTGGAAATGGTTCCAGTCGGGACGTACTATGCCAATGTGCACCGGCCTGGGTACTGCACATTCTATGGGTACCCGTTCTTGTTCGGTTATAGTCTTCCAATCTACCCCCTAATAGAAGAGCTTTGTCATTTTTACAACGTGTGTCCGGCTCAGCTCACTCCTTACACTTTGAAAGTGTGCCGGATTATGACCACATATGCGGCCAGGGCTGAGTGCAGCGTCTTAGTCCACCACCTCTTATAGTTGTTCAACCCCGGTTACCTGAGGGGTTCCATGATGCAGTTGAAAAGTCGTGCCATGAGGGGCTTGGTTGTTAACGCCGACGACAAGACCAACTGCCGCTTTTGGTAATACTTTACATCAGGACGGAGCACCTGGTGTCGAATTCCAAAGGGTTCCTAGAAAGATGGAATCCAAAATGTAAGTACCTTTATTTGTAGAATTTAGGATTGTTTACAACCTTGACCATACAACCATTGTGATTCTTCGTTTCTCCACCCTTTTTCTTTTTACACTGAGGGCTTCTCTACCCCAGTTCATTGAAAATATTAAACAGTGGGCGGAAAGAATGATTCTGTATACGGAGGAATGCCGTACCTGGGCTGCATTTTGTGAACAATACGGTCCGTCATGTAACTCTTTGGCTACGGTTTGGAGGTTCCCTTAGGTTATGTTACCTAACTTATTCGTGTTGGCAGGTCGGAGCGCCCCTAAAAAGAAGAAGAAGAGCGTGGTTACCTCACATAGGGCGGGGGGGGACTGACTCTGAAGGCGGAGACATACCCTGTTGCTCGCCTAGTGATGGCGCTCCAAAGGTTCCTCAACATGAGGTTATGCCCGTGGCGGTGTCCACAAGTGAAACGACTCCTTCAATGCCATCTCCATGGCCTGCGAAGGAGTCTTCTGAGGGTGAGGAGCCGCTAGAAAGGAAAAGACACCGGTTGATAACTGGCAAGGGGATAGCCAAAGAAGACGAGATGGCGAGTGAGCCCCGTCGAGGGTCAAGGCCAGTTTTTGCGGCCGATGTCATGGAGTTCGACTCCCCAAAGGAGGGCAGTTCTCAATGGCATCCCAGCCCGCATGTTGGATAGTGGCTTGTCGGATGTTGTTGGAGAAGCGGGCGAGAGAGTGGACCCTGTGGCCACCCATGCAGATACATATGCGTTAACGAGGGGTCCGACCCGTGTGGGGATGACAACGGGTAGATCCAACCGCCAAATACTGATCCTGGGAGGGTACAACCTGTTGCAACACAACGAGCATGCCGCGATGGATATGATCCTATTATGTGGGGCCGCTAAGCATGAAATGTTAAAAGGTGTTAGCGACGGGGAACTATCCCGGAGGGTTGCTGGCGCGGCCTTGCAGGTAGTTTTCGATTTTTTTCGTGTGTCGTAAAGTAAACATTGATACATACTCACTTCTTTTTCCTTTTTTTCCTCTTCTTTAGACTCTCATCTTGGAGGTAGAGAGGGGGCGGTGAGTACAAAGGAAAGCGGCCACCTTTAACAAGGTGGTAAATAAATATCGGTGGTGTCGTGCCAAGCATCAGGCGCTGGCGGACCTACTCAAGCAGGACCTGGAATTTTGTGTTTTTCGTGAGGGCTTGGTGCAGTTGGAGGCCCGGTTAAAGAGGATGGTAGTTGAGTTGGAGCAAGTTGATGAGCAGCTGATGGACGTTTTGGCTCGGAACATTAAGCTGAAGACTCTTCTCCAGTCGAAGGAGGAGGAACTGGAGGTCGGCGCTGGGGTAGCAACGGAAGCCGCTGATCTGCAAGCCAAGGTCGCCGCCTTGATGTCACGACCCAAACCCCGGTCATAATGGCGCCCAACAATTGCTTGGCAAGTCGACCATTTCCCGATAACCAATTCATTTATTAATTCAAGATACCTCATTTAAAGTCAATTATCCTGATTTCATAACAAAAATAACAATGCGGAATGTAAAAAAAACAACCAAAATAACAGCCCGACAGATCCGGTATCACAAGTTTGAGCCTCTAAACAACAGAATAAGACCTATACAACTGAGTCTAAGCAAGATAAACAAAAGATAGATAGTTGAAAGGAGAGATCGGGTCCTGCAGATGATGGCAGCTATCTCGATGTCTCCTCAACAGCTGGAAAGACAACAATATAGCTCAACTACCCTCCTGTAAATCCCTGTATCTGCACATAAGGTGCAGAGAGTTGAGTGAGTACTTCCAACTAAGTGAGTAGTAGCAATAAATAATAACTAAATATAAGAAAACCTGTAAGAACACTAAACGGTTCTACAAGTAACATTACAGGTAAGAACATCTCTAAGGAGGAAAGTCCAGTTTCAGTCTACTACTGTCTCACACTGATCCAACACTACTACATCACGCAGCCCGATCCAATATTTATATATAATGCTGCGACGTGCAGCACGATTCAATATAATAGATATAATGATGCGGCGTGTAGCCCGATCCAATAATATATATAACTATGCTCACTGGGATTGTGTACAGACTCTAGAGGGGCTCCTTCAAGCCAAGTGCTATAATACTGTGGCGTGCAGTCCGATCCACATATATATCGCTGCGGCGTGTAGTCCAATCCATATATATATCACTGCGGCGTGCAGTCCGATCCATATATATATATATCATATATATATAAAATACTGCAGCGTGCAGTCCGATCCGGTATATATATCAATACCTTACCCTGGGTCCTCGACCCCTCTCAGTCAATATAGACTTGGCCTCTCGGGCCCACTCAGCTAGATCAGGGTATTCAACCCTAGGTATTCTCACTTACAATACTTTTCTAGTACCGGTTCAGGTTATGCTATACAACTATGATTACGATCGAGAGTATGTGTTCAACAGATTAGGGTCAGTTAGCTCCACATGCTTCCCTAAGGTTCTACAGATCGGCACAAGGCCCCAATCATGGCAACTAGCCCAATTCGGTATATATATCAATACCTCACCATGGGTCCTCGACCCCTCTCAGTCAATACAAACTTGGCCTCTCAGGCCCACTCAGCTAGATCATGGTATTCAACCCTAGGTATTCTCATGCGGAGTATTCTAGTACCGGTTCAGGTTAAGCTATACAGCGAAGAGTACGATTGAGAGTATGTGTTCAACAGATATAGGGGTTATTTAGCTCCACAGACATCCCTAAGGTTCTACAGATCAACACAAGGCCCCCAAACATGGCAACTAGCCCAATTATACAGATATAAGCTCGGTCTCAGTTAATATGCACAGTAAACCATCAATCAGGATGGACCAAGTCCGAATCCCCAGTCACAATATCACCACGCTCATCACATGACGCGTGTTTCATCTCAACATAGCATTGTATAGTGCAAATACAGGGTTTCAAACCCTCAGTATATCATTCATGACTACCACTCACCTCGAACCGCCAAAGTCCTAGCTCGCCTTGCGCTTTCCTCGCAAATCGACCTCCTCGGGTGCCAAATCTAATTAAAACCAATAAAAATACATCAAAATAGGCTAATCAATCATAACCCAATTGAAAGGACTCAAAAAATACCCGAAAATACAAAGTTGCCAAAACCTGAGCCTTGGGCCCGCTTCTCAAAAAATTACAAAATTCACATTTTTAGAATCCTCATCTCCCCATGAGTCCGTGCATATAGAATTTATCAAAATCGGACTTCAAATGAGCCGCCAAATTATAATTTTACACTGCAAAAATCCAAGCCCTAACTTCCTTAATTTATCCAAATTCAGAGAATTAATGGAAGATTCTTCGATAAAATGATGTATTAAGACCACGAGACTTACCTCCAATCACTTCCCGATGAAATCCTATTCAAATTCTATCAATTATCTCTCAAGGTGCTCAAAAATGGAGGAAAACCTTAAGTCAACTTTGTATGTTAGGTTTGGGCGAGGGAGCGGTTCTTGCAGTTTCAGCCACCTCTACCACAATTACTTCCTAATGTAGCACCTCTAGAACTCCCTCTAGTCAGGAGGTGGGTTCTCCGTCGTACACTTTCATGAGAGTATGATGCTCATCATAATCTCCCCCTCTGCAAGGATGTGTTGGATCTACTAAAGGGCGTACAGGTAAATATGTACCTAAAATTACCTGGTATAGATTAACTTAGTGTTGCGTATACTCACATTTTGTGTTCTTATTTGATAGTTCATCTGGACGCCATACAACAATGATTTGATAGATGGCGTGCCGGATTATTGATGGGACGACCGACTGATTTGGAGCACTTCTGCCCCGCTCATATGCCTCGATATTGTGGAGCATCATGCCTCGGAGCGGGTACTTCTCCAATTGGTTGCTTGCAATATATACCGAGGGGGACTATATGGGAGCTTACACATTATCAGAGGGATGATCGTTCCAGGGCAGACGACGCATTTATGGCATGATTAAAGGCGCAGATCCATATTTGGGACCAGTGAGATAAGTTGAATGTGTCCCTTTCGCATGTGTGGGTGTGAATGTATTTACCCACTTTCCACAGACCTGTCTTCTTCTTGCTCGCATGCAATATCCAATGACATGGCCAAAATCACTTGCAACAAGTAACCTTTTATACAACCAGACTTGACTCCTACACTGTCATCTCATGACACTCTTTTATGTTGTGCATTCTACAAGTCCTACTTACGCGCACTTTATCATGAAAAAGCATGCTCTTTGCCAGCACCATTGATCTAGACTTATCCCACATTTCTGTTCGAATTTCATCAAAATCCCTTGTAAGAGCTTCCATATCTCGCTTTTCTTGGCAAGTTATCAAGGTAAGGAATATCCCTTGAATAAAGCGATACTTGGACTCGTACACTCTTCGTCTGGGGGGAGGGGGGTGGAGCATACTCTCTCATCAAATCAGGTCCTTCTTTCTCATCCTCCTCATCACCATCCTCACGAGGAAAGGGTGTCTTGTCTCCAGATTCATCAACATTGTTGTCGTAATCACTATTCTCTTCCTCACTCTGTGCATCAGCCAGATCCCGAGTTAATATGTCGTCTTCGGGCAATTAAGTGAGTACATATGGTTCTAACTTGCTCGTTTTTACTACACAACTAACAAAATATTAAGCTACTGAATTTAATAAATACTTTCCATATAGTTGTGTCACTTTACTTACAAGTCGTAACGTGATGAAATTCTGTGATAGACATTTTTATTTAGGTGATGACTATCGGATGGACTACCATGATCCAACACACCAAAGCTATGCTTGGGTTCACAATTTATAAAATTCATATCCGGCTGGTACCACATGTTAAATGTATGGGCGTTAATACAAATTCAATACAACAAAAATGTACGTCGTAACACAAAGGAAAATTGAAGTTTACCACTCGGCTTGTGAATTATGTAAAGTAGGCAGTGATAAGTTTAAATCAAGGAAAACTCTTTCATCCGGAACCTGTCAGGCAAAAAGTGCTCCAGAATAACCAACTGAGGACTGGGGGTTATGCCGAACCTGTCCGTCAACCTCATTGTTGGGAACGTCTTCGACCTTGACGTACATATCCAACATTTTGATTACAAGAAATTCCCGGTATTCATTTTGAGTCCTCAGAAAATCCCTCAAAGTTTTATCATCGTAGATGTTTAACTCCGAGTAAAAAATAGCCCCTTGCGGAGTGACGATATACGGATATCTTCCGGTTACTTTAAGTATCACTGAACGTTTCCTCACACTCATTTTTTTGCATAACAACGATATCAATTTATCGTACTCCATTGTAAGTGGTAATTTAACATGACCCCGTGGCAATAAACTATACCTCACAGAGTTATTCTCCATCACAACCTCAACCCCCCTCCCCCAATATAATGAAACTCTTATTCTACGCTCTTCAAATATTACGAAAAATGCATGAGAATTTAACAAGAAGAAAAGATTGAATGAGAGTTAGAATTTTTTGTGAATGAATTTTCCTAAAATCCTAACCACTTTATATAGCAAATGGCTAACCCGGGGTTGAAAATTTTGATGTATAGCGCTCCTTGAATATGTGCTATATACATTTAAATTATTGCTATGTTAGTTAACTTATTATTGAGTCCATAATCAGGGGTATGCGTGCTGTATTTTTACGCTATGCATATAGCATAAAAATACAGCACGCTATACCTATCAGTAAAATAGTTAGTATATATAGCGTGAAAATACACCACACTATATCTTAACGGCAAAAGTTACCGTTAAGGTATGGTGTAGTTTTACGTTATATATAAAAAAGACTTTTTTATACAGGTAATGTGAGTCCAAAAGAATCACAATTGAGTTTCGAACTCGATATAAAATGAATTTGACACGGGTGAGTTGTACCCGTGACTGGCCAGACTGGCAAGTGTAAGAATCCAGGCCAGAGAGAAACTACTTATATTGTCGTCTTTTCCCCCAAATAAACTGTTACCTATTCTTGCGGCCAAGATCTTCCACTAACCAAATATAATTGACAAGAAGATAGGAAAAATTAATTAAAAAACAGAAAAGGTAAAGTAAAGAACTCATAAAAATATCACATCATATGCCAGCAGTGTAGTATACTACACCTAGTATTCACTTGTAGGTTTTCTGGTCTGCATAGGGAGAGAGAGAGACCTTTTCTGCTGAACCATTGGGATCCTCTCGTCAGAGAAAATCTCTGCTGAAACTCACAAGCTAGGCCTGCATTGTTCTCTGTAAGTCTTTTCTTTGTTATTTTATGAAATAGATCTCTGTTGTTAGAGTATGCGGGGTTTTGAGATTTTGTGTCTTGTGTGTGCGTGTGAATTAAGTGATGGGTGATTTGGCATTGTGGATTAAGTTAGACAGTTTGTGAGAAAACTGATTGTTTAAATGTTAATTGTGGGTTTTTGTTTGGTTTTCATTAGTTAGATCAGATGCACTCTCAGTAAAATGGGGTAGCTTGGTAGACTTTTGTTTCGTAATGTGTAAATTTGTCTTGCTGGTAGTAATTTAAGGTGAAAGGTGCTATGGAGCAAAGGTCAGTGGTTTCTGAAAAGTAAATAGATGGATAGATTAATGATTTTGTGCAAAGTTGAGGGTAAAAGTGCTTTCATGGAGTAAAGTTCAGATTTTTTGTTGAAAAATATAAATCTTTGGATGTTTCTTTGACCTGATAAATTGAAGAAAAAAAATCCGCCTTTAACTTCTCAAAAGGGTAGCTCCTTGGGATAAGACAAATGCTAAACGATCATATGAGGCTTATCAGTTTTTTTTCTTAATTCTTGCGATAACATTTGACATCATACATACGCAATGTTTGCTTGATCAAATAAAAGTCTCATAAAAAAGGAGATATGCACGCTTGCACAATTTGCCATAATGTCCCTTGAAGACAAATTGCAAATGGAATAGGTCACGGTATTTTTTTTGTTTGAGTTAATAGTTCTCCTCCCAAACCCGTGAGCACCCTGAAATATGACATGAAATCTTGTTCGGGCTCAATCCTTTGAGTTACTTAATTAGTTTAACTTAAATGCCCAAAGGAATAGAATGGTTCACTATCAACTATAAGTGCCAAGATGGACTCTGGAGGTAAAAAATGTAATACAGTACTGATAAGAAGGAAAAAAAGTCAAGTAGCACCTTGCACCTTGCAGATGGCAATATGGTTTGTCTTCTACTTTCTTTATTGGAGCTGTTCTCACCTCAGCAGTTGCTCTTGAACTTAACATGAAGAACCATATCCTTGCAACCTTCTGACTACTTTCTGTTTTCTTTGCTTTATCTCTCAATTAGCTGCCGAGTCCCACAATGGTTGCACAGGGCTTCAATGTAGATTTAAATAAAGCACTTGTATTCCAGGTAAAACTTTACACCTTTACATTTTTTCTTCTTCCCTATTGTATATGTTACTTTTATCATTTGGGAAGTTGATGTCTCTTTTACTACATTTTCTTCAAACATTTTAAAAATATTTTTAATTGTAAAATATTGTAATTTATAGTACTCCCTTCACTCAAAGTAACATGACACTTCCACCTTTCAAAATGTTTGATGCCCTGCAACTAATAGTATTATTCTATACATTTTTTTCTTACAATTGTAAAGAATTTCACACTCATTAAAGATTTAGCTCCAAAACATTGATATGATGTTTTCTCTATGAACTCATTTGTCACTACTTTAGTATTTTCTTTCACTCTGATTGAAATAGTACAATAGGAGAAATTCACATCCTAAACTCCGTGTCCAGTCAAGCAAGCACATTCACTTAAAATGTGGAGGGAGTATTCTGTAGGTTCAAAATAATTTATAAAATTGAGGAGGCGATATCTAAATGTCTGCCAATTTGATTCTCATACTTTAAACTTTGTTATTCTTTCGGACGGAGGATGTATCTGCTTTTTCTATTCTTATTTTTGATAAACTAAGTAAGTTCGTTGATGGCATCAAGAAGATGCAGTAGGTACAAAAAAGAATATTAGCTGCATTATATAAGAGATCCCTATCGTAAGATGAGAGAGCTAACAAAATCCAAGGGATGTATTTTTTTTTTAAAGACCTGCACACATCTCCTTAAGGTTTATCTTACAGTTCCTGTCCCTTGATCCCCTTTGCTTCCGATCATATAAGGGTTTTCCTAAGTAATTAAGATTATTGCAGTATGAATTAGCAGAGATGCTTGCCTTATCAACAATAACAATATACCCAGTGTAATTTCACAAATGGTGTTTGGGGAGGATAGTGTGTACGCAGACCTTCTGATAGACCCTCGGCTCAAGAAAAGCATAATCATAGCAGTGTTGAAAAGAAATACGGTAGTGGAGAAGCCATGAAAAAGAAGCAGTAACAATACCAAAAATAAGAAAAATACATTGAAAGAGACGACATGCAGTAATTGAAATCTAAGAATAAGAAAATACGAGAATAATACTAGTACTACAGGTAAAAGAAAGATGCTCCACTACTTACTAACCTATTATTCTAATTCTCAACGTCCACACCCTCCTATCAAGGGTCGATACGCTTGCCTTATCATTTCATTTGTTTCCCTCTATGGCATTCTTAAGATCTGCATTTCCTTGTTCAGAAAAATAGAAGTTATGACAAAAAAGGCAGAAAGGAATAAAATGTGGTGATGTATTTCCTTCACAAGATCTTTCAGATAGGAAACTATTTATGGTTTTAATGTTGCAAGCTCCTCTTCGCCTTCTTCTTTTTGTTTTTGTTTAGTAGTTTTTGCGATGTCTTCTGTCATGTCTAACATGTTCCTTAGACCAAACCCCTCTATCTCCAGCTGAAATTAGTAGTAAATAAGCTGTCCTCAAAATACTCATTCCATTAATACTTTTTCTTATATGTTTTTACTTCTGAAATGTGCTCTCAGGTTGGCCACCTTGGAGAAGCTTACCAAGAGTGGATTCACCAGCCCATTGTCAGCAAGGAAGGTCCGCGATTTTTTGAAAGTGATTTTTGGGAGGTACTGTTACCGTTAGATTTCATTTTCTTGATTAGCTTGAAATTTCATTTGTCATACAGTTTATGTAAGACAAGTATGCTATAAAACTTGCTAGAATGCATCCCATATAAATTTTCCACGTCAGGTGAGATAACTCATTTTTACATCATCTCACTATCTACAGAAGGTATTGATAACTTTTATTTGTGGAGCAGTTTCTTACTCGCACAGTTTGGTGGGCAATTCCAACCATATGGCTTCCAGTTGTATGCTATAGTATCTTCACGTCTATCCGTATGGGTCATACTGTCCCGGAGGTGGCATTGATCGTGGCTTTTGGAATTTTCATTTGGACACTGATGGAATACACCCTTCATCGTTTTCTCTTCCACATTAATACGACGAGCTATTGGTCAGTGCTCTCTCTGTTCTTTTTGTGTAACCTTGAATGAGAATGTATCATTTCTGCAGTTCTGCCTGAGGTTTCCCACTGCTTCTGGTTGTATTTTACAGGGGAAACACTGCTCATTATCTTCTTCATGGCTGTCATCATAAGCATCCCATGGATGGTCTACGGCTTGTTTTTCCACCTGCTGCAACGGCTGTTCTTTGCATACCTGTATGTTGGATTTCATATCATAGCCTCATTTTATATTAACTGCGAACCCTGTTTTTTCCCCTTAAATATTTTCACACAAGTGTGAAGGTCCCAATTTCTAATGGTTGAAAGCCCCATTAGCGATTGTTGCTTCATTCTGTTTTCAGAGGTCAAACTACGCTTTGGCAAAGGCATCTTAATCTGCCTTTAAAGTGAAAAAAGAAGGTCGAAGTAACTAGAATTTTGGAGCGTATACATCAAATATTACATGAATCCGCACGAAAAACCATTGTACAAAATCTAGTTTGATTTTGAAAAAACTTCAACAAGACCAAAGTGACTCAGGGAATATAATGCCAGCCTTCTTCAACAGCTAGTCAAAGTTGGTAGTTTATATATAAAATGTAGCAAGCTGAAAACTACTACGTTATTATTTGCTTCTTGTAAGTGATAATGATCACATGTATCCTAAACGTTTAATTGTGTTAATATGCTGAAGAGCTATGACTATCTACTTTTCCCACAGCTTGTGATACAGTGCTTTGTAATTGCAGTTCTGGAACTTGATCAAATTTCTGGCGACTCCCTCTACTGCTCCTGCTTTGTTTGGAGGCGGTCTATTGGGCTACGTTATGTATGATGTAACCCACTACTACTTGCATCACGGACAACCGACTAATGAAGTGCCTAAAAGTCTTAAGGTAAGAGGATATGTTTGTGGATACCTCTCTACGACTTCCATGTGGCTGTTTGTTTATTTAGTTTTCCGAGATGTCTCCGTTTAGGTGTAAGACTTGTCAGTTTTGGGGAGTTGTTTTTACATCCCTGCTGGTTTTTAATCTATTTTATCCAACTACTAACCAGTGATTTTGTAATAGCATAGCAAATTATTTTATATTCATTTGTGGTACTTGAGAATTGAGACTGTTAATTTCAGGTTTTAGTATGTGGTCCAATCCTTCTTTAGTACTCTAAGGAAGGGCTGTGGTGTGAGTTTGGTTTTTTATTCGGGGGTGGGGTGGGGGGTGCGTGGTGGTTGATTCGAACCGGGAGTTTCGTCTCAATTTGTGAATCTCGAAAAGGTGTTCTTAACCTGTTTAATGAACCTAACTGGTGATTTTTTTGCCCCTTTCACAGAAATATCACTTGAATCATCATTTTCGTATCCAGAACAAAGGTTTTGGCATTACCTCCTCTTTCTGGGACAAGGTATTTGGAACGCTACCACATTCAACATCAGCCAAGAACAGATGATTCCCTTTGGTGAGGAGAACTACATTACTAAGTGCTATCTATTAGAAGGGTTTAGAACTTTATTCTTTGAAATCTAGTTCCATTTTTTCATCTGCCATTATGTTCATGTCACAGTTTAATCGGCTAATTTGCATCTCAGCCTTGTGACAACTTGTGTAAGGGTTACATAACCTTGCTACAAAACATTGTGTTCATCAGATTAGTCCATCCAGGTTGTATTTATCATCATTTGGCAGTATATTGACCAATTATTGTATCTTGTACAAGTTTGGCAATTGAAAAAATCTGGTTAATGCATAGCAATTTTTTAGTCTGGTGAACTTATTTTGTGTCAGCAGTTGCATCTAAGAGCAATGCGCATAATCATGCAAGGATGAAACGTGCTATTGTATGGAAGAGGTGTCTATGCAAGCTATCCAGTGTGAATAAAGTGAATGAGATGTAGTCATTCATTAGTCAACTTGCATAGGCAAATATCCTTCTAATTCTTCGAAATCTATTCGAATATTTTTGGTACTATGGTTTGGAGGATACTATGCATGATGAGTTTCTGGAATTAGCAGAAATGGAGAAGTACGCTGACTATGTAGCATTATTTTTGTTTTCATTTGAGCAAGTTGAGTGGACATTTGAGAACCATATTAGTCCTGGTACATAACATGACCAAATTATAGTCGAAAAATTGCACAATTCATTTCCCCCTTGTTGATTACAGCCATATGCACTAGTGTACGCGGTGAAGAACAGCAACTACAGCAGCTCTTTTGATTCCCAACATTCTTCACATGAAACATCTGCATTTAGAGCCCCACTTTCTATAAGTGTGCCTTTTTACTCTTTTGCATTACACTGGGGAATCTTGAGTGCAGTATCTCTTTTCTTTATATAATAGTATTAAGCTTGTGTATCATGAGGCCTAGTGTTGATTACTTGATTTTCACCTAACCACCTGTTTCCTCTCCCCAATCACAATCTTGCAATTGCCACATGAGAAAAGAATACAAATAAACAAAGACTATGAAAGCCAAAATTATTGTGGCTACATAAAGTTGTAGATACTTTGAAAAGAAAAAGAGTAAAGGAAAGGCACTATAATAGAACCTTTGTCTCCCTTTAATAATAAGTGTTTCTACTTTCTCCTTCACGACACCTTCCTCCACTAAACTTAAACTTAAGCATAAGGTTTTGAAACACAATTCTTTTGATTTATTTAAATCATCCTCTCCTTCTCTGCTACTTCCCAAACTCTATTCTTTACTTTCAAATAAATACCCGTGACCAAACATAAGTTCTCTCCATCTATTTTATTGTCCAAGATCATTGCATGTCCCAACAGTCCAAAACACTATAAAGTCTCTACCTTTGTAATGTTCTTGCATCTTGTCTCAACTTTTTATTGGATTCTTGCTCTGGATTTCCCCCCATATAAATTCCTCAGATACTAAAACTTCAGAAAACAAAGATCTTTTTTGTTGAATTGGATTTGCAAGCATGTCTTTTCCATGGAAGAAGGTGAAGAAGACAAGAATATGTCAATTGGTGAAGGATCATATTCATTCCCACAGGAATGGTGGATCTCCTTTTATAGTAGAAACTGGTTTCCCCACTTCCCTTGTGGATCTTTTTTTCAAGAATCGCCAAAGGTTAATGAAATCTTCCAAGAAAAATGTGGCTAAGTCCACTTTGAGCTCTCCTTCTTCTCTGAGTACTTTGCATTTGCCTTTTCCTATGACTCCAACTTCACCAGCCACTTACACAATTAATAAGGTGTCTCAGTTAAAGGGTTATAAGGAAAAAGGTGAAAGATTTGATCTTGATGAAAGTGTTGATACAAATCAGGTGTTAATAGCGCTTCTGAAGATCTTTCTTGTAGTAGTTTTAGTTTTAGGAGCAAAGAACTTTGTTATGGGGATAACCATGTCAGCTTGTTTGTTTCTCTTCTTGGAGTATTCGTATAGATGGCTCATTCCTTGTTCAGCAGCAAAAAGGAGGATTCATTTTATGGTACAGTGGGTTTGGACATTCATTGGTGGCAAAAAGATTGAGTTAGAAAAAGATGACTGTGTTTTTAAAGCACCCTCACTGCAAGAAGAATTGGCTAATCAATGTGTTAAGGAGAAAACTTATGAGTCTAATTGGGATAACAAATTCAAATGTGAAGGAATGGACTCAAAGGGGAAAGAAGAGGAATTGAGGAGTGAATTGTTGGAATTCAAGAAAAAGAAATCTCATAAATCCAATATGAAATCCAAGATGAAGAAATTTCTTTCAAACAAGTTCAGAAAGAAAATAAGTTCAATGATTATCAAGTGAAAGTAAACAAGTTTTGCTCAAAAAATCTAACTAGAATAGTTCAACTTAACTTAGAGGTTTTGTATTTGGAGTATATTTTTTAAATCTCTGATACATACAAGATTAACTTTGTTATACAGATCTTATTGAATCAAGTATTGCCTTGCCTTCCCAAATAATTTACCTTGTTTCTTTTTGAAACCTTGGTGTTAATGCTAATTTATCGGATCTTTTGTATTCTTACAAATGTATAGGGACAAATGGCAGTGAATGACACACAATGAAATTGTTGTTTTAGGTTAAAAGTATTTCCCCTAGCAAGATAACTCTTCAGCTTGTGAGCATCTTCTCATAATAAAATATAGGGTTAAGGTCCAAATATAACTTTGCGAAAATAGTCAATTATACCCCTCGTTACAAGTTTGGCTCATATCCAACCTTGCCGTTACATTATTGGCCCGGATACTCCCCTAAACTTTAAACGGAGCAAAATACCCCCTGAACTTTACGATAAAGTCTATATATAACCCTCATTTTTTTAACAAAATATTTTTGTAAAAACTAGATATTTTGTTAATTTTTTTTTCTGTTTTTACAACAAAACTTTAAAAACACTGAAAAACGAAGAAAAAATATTTTTCAAAAGCGAAAAATAATTTGTTGAAATATTTTATTCAGGTTTTTAAAAAACAAAAATATTTTGTTAAAAACTGAAAATATTCGAATTCCTCGGTTTTTATATTTTTTTCCAGTTTTTTAAAAAAAATAATTTTTGCAATTTGTTTAAAGTTTCACAAAAAGAAATGTCCTTTTCTTTTGGAAATGTTCTAATTTCTTTTACCGTCCTTATCTTCCACATCTAATATGCAGTGCTAGCGTGTCCAGCATCATGCCTCAACTCCATTGCCATAAGCTGTGGTCTCTCTCCTGGATTGATTTATCTTCTTTCTCCATTATCCTACCTTTTCCTTGCTACTCTCCTTTTGTAAACAAGGAAAATTTCTGGATGATTTCGGTCATGGTTTATTTTGTTGTCATAACACCACAAATTACTGACTAAGCTAACCCCATTGGTGGAATTCATCTTTTGCTGAATGGACACAGTGCTCATTTCTTCAGGCAAAAGCTGGTGCTGGTTCGGCAACTCTCTCTATGGTTAGCGCAACTTTGCACTCTTTATTTCATTTTTCCTTGTAAATTTTTGCAATTTTTTTTTTAAGTTTTACAAAAAGAAATTAGAACATTTCCAAAAGAAAAGGACATTTCTTTTTGTGAAATTTTAAACAAATTGCAAAAATTATTTTTTTTGTAAAAACTGGAAAAAAATATAAAAACCGAGGAAGTAGAATATTTTCAGTTTTTAACAAAATATTTTTGTTTTTTAAAAACCGAATAAAATATTTCAACAAATTATTTTTCGCTTTTGAAAAATATTTTTTCTTCGTTTTTCAGTGTTTTTAAAGTTTTGTTGTAAAAACAGAAAAAAAAATTAACAAAATATCTAGTTTTTACAAAAATATTTTGTTAAAAAAATGAGGGTTATATATAGACTTTATCGTAAAGTTCAGGGGGTATTTTGCTCCGTTTAAAGTTTAGGGGGGTATCCGGGCCAATAATGTAACGGCAAGGTTGGATATGAGCTAAACTTGTAACGAGGGGTATAATTGACCATTTTCGCAAAGTACAGGGGTATATTTGGACCTTTTCCCTAAAATATACTAAGTATTAGGAAAAGAGACCAAAAAAGATGTCTTTAATCATGTGTAAAGTTTAAACCCTATATAACCCACTTATATATATAGGGAGTTAGAATGATCATGACTACTTCACCTATTACTTTAAGTATTTTAAAAAAGGAAAAGGCTCAAACTGCCATCGTGGTCTTCAAGATATTTATCTATACCCTCCATGCGAAAATGAGGTCACGTGTAACCTTGGCGTTAAACAAGTGGTCCACTGATATCCTTCTCGACTAACAGTTCCGTTTTGGGCCCTTTATTTTTCCACGAAAATTCACGACACGTATCCTCCAAAACCACCCTCAATTTTTTTACATGCCCTCTCACTTATTTTACCCGCCTTCTCACCCGCTTTACACCATCCTCATCAGACCCCCGACAATACTTCACCACAAAAATTATCATTCATTAGTAATACGTAGATGATGACTGCGTTGTTAAAATTTATTACCAGGTCTAAATTCATTATTAATAGAAGAATTTAGAAAGTAAATAAGAAATACGTAGTATAAAATTTAACCCAATTAAAAAAAAAATTGATCGACATGTAAATGATTATTGTGTGGTTCTCAATCTTACGATCTTCAAGATGGCGAGAAATGGTGTGATAGTACGCTTTGATTACAAAAGCTAATTGAGGGTGATAGTACGCTTTGATTAAAAAAGCTAATTGGTGAAGTATTATTGGTGGTCTGATGCAGATGGGGCAAATGGTCTGAAAGGTGGGTAAAAAGTGAGGTGCATGTAAAAAAAAATTAAAAGTGGTTTTGGAGGACACACGCCGTGATGTGAATTTTTCGAGGAAAATCAAAGGGCTCAAGATGGAACCGTTAGTCGAGAAGGGTAACGGTGGACCATTTGTTTAACGGTAAGGTTACACATGACCTTATTTTCAAATGGGGGTTACAAATAAGCCATTTCGAAGACTACAGGGCGAGTTTTGAGCCTTTTCCCTTTAGAAAAAGAAACATTAGTTTTCATCCCAAAGGGGGTGAAAGCGGGTACTAATAGTCTAGCCAAACTTTTAAAATCAATTTTTTTTTCTTTCTTAAAAGTGCTTTTTTCAAAAATGCGTTTGGTAAGAAATAATTTGTGTTTGGCTAATTAATTTAAAAATTATTCTGAGCAGCAATTAATATTTGAACAAGCTTTTAAAAAATACTTTTAAGTGTATTTTTCTCAAAAATGCTTATAGAGAGAAATTACTTTTTTCTTCTTCTCCAAAATTGATTCTACTTCTATTCAGAATCACCTTTTTTTCTAAAAGCTTGGCCTATTAAGTCGTGCACCGTTGATGATCGTGACTTGGTCTGTCCCGTACGACTATAAAATCGCATATTTGATTGAAAACTGTTTGATATTATTATATTTTGGAAAGTATTATTATGTTTGGGGCTGAAGGTCGTGTTTGGACCTTGTGCCGACTATTGGACCTTTAGGAACTTTTTACTACTGTTTTTGGTAATATGTACACTCACTCATGCTATGCTTTCATTTAATTCGGGTTTTATTTACTCTTTTTGATTTTATAAATAATATTTTAAGACGAGTACTTTTTTTACTGTTAGCCTGAGGGGCTTGAGTGAATTCTGACTGAGTGAGGCTGATGTCCTATGTTATGAGGATATCATGGGATCGGGTTGCACGTCACAATAAGATGTTACTGGTTCATGATATTGTGAGGCCGAGGGCATGATTGATTTATGCCACAAGGTGAATTTTTATTATGAGTATGAGGGCCCGACTGACTTATGCCATGAGATGGCTAGTTATAGCGCTTGGGTTGTAGGAGCCCCTACGGAGTCTATACACCCCTAGTGAGCGCAGATACTCATATTGCCCGAGGGGCTGTTGTTGTTTCATATTGTTGTCTGAGGGGCTGATTAAGAGCGATTATGAGGTAGTCCGATGTGCTCGTTCTGTTGATATTTTTGCACGAGGGGCGGTTTATGGTACATGTCTTGCCTGAGGGGCTATATAAGTTTCTATCATTTTGACTCACTATTTCTTCACTTATTTAAAACTATTGAAAGATGTTTTAAAAGAAAAGGTTTTACTGAAATTGAATTTGTTTTACTAGATAATTGAGTTACGTACTGTTTTGGAAATGTAATATATTTGTTGTAGGGGTGGGCATATATCGAGTAGAACCGATAACCCGGACCGTTAATTCTTTATTGGGTTATCGATATTGGGTTATTGGGTTAACGGTTCGGTAACGGGGTAAAAACAAATATTTATTGGGTTATCGGTTCGGTCTCGGTTTGCATTTTTGTTATTGGATAAAAACCGATAACCCAATAAGAATAAAGTAATTTACTAATCTACCCTTAAGTATATACTACGGTTTTATTTTACTAATTCCCTTCCCTCTTCAGTTCACTCAGTCTTTGTCTCTCTCATTGTATTTCCACCGCAGTCCCAACTTCAAACAGTCAATCGCATCGTGTAACGCCAGACGCCGGAGCCTCAACTCTCAAGCTAACCACCAGTTCTCCGCCAGACGCCACGCCAGTGCCTGAGCTTTACCAGTTCTCCGCCAGTCACGTCGACTCACTCCCTCACTCGTCAATCGCATCGTGTAAGTTTTGGCTCAAGATTTTTTGTTTTCTTCTTGTTAATTGTTCTGTTTGCTCAAAATTTTTGCCTCTGTTTACTTCTAATTTTTGCCTCTGTTTGCTTCTGATTTATGTTTTCAGTTTGCTAACCGCCAGTCTTGGTGTCTTCTCTACTCATGTGAAATTTATGGTTAGAGGAGTAGCAATTTTTTGATATTCAGTTTGAGTAATTAACCACTTTTAATTTTAGTTTTATCTTATCGGGTAAACCGATAACCGAACCGATAATGATCAATAACCGATAAGCCGATAACTGATAACTAATATCTTATCGGGTTATAATATTTGTAAACCGATAACCGATAGGTAAAACTAATAATTTCCAAAACCGAACCAAACCGACCGAGGCCCACCCCTAATTTTTTGTAGTTTTGTGATGTGGAATTATCTATTTTATGACTACTCAACTTTCATTTACTTTTATTACTTACTGAGTTGGCATACTCACATTACTATGTGCACCTTGTGTGCAGATTCAGGTATTTCTGAACCCGGTAGCAGTTGTTGATTACTCAGTGGCAGGTTCATCGGAGTTAGCAAGGTAGTTGTCCGACGTTCGCAGCCATGGTTTTTCTCCCTCTTATCCTCCTTAGATTGTTTTTGATATATTTTCAGCGGAAAAGGATGATATATGCCAGTGAACTATGCGAATTAAGATAGATATGATCGTCGTTAATAGTTTGGCACAGATATGCCCAATCCGTCCAATACTTGCTTATTCATGCCCTTAGTTTAACGAACTATTTTTGTTTTTATAATAATTATTAACCCGACCCAACCGAAATCTGCTAGCCCTATCCGTTAGGACCTGACCCACCCTTATTTCTAAAATATTTTTAATATATTATTTTTGTTTGATTGAGAAATTATGTGATAATCATATTTATTTATTTAGCAATTTGATAATCGATTTTTTTTTGTTATACGTCATTTCGGAAAGTAATCCTACTAAAAGTAGTAATTGATATTTATTTAATAATATAATATTCGAATCAGTTTGTGCTTTTTTCAATCATTTTACCGTCTATAATCTTGAAATTGGCTGGTTTCAACCTTAAACCCTCAGATAATCTTCAAAGGTCTTTTCTTTTTCCTTTATATTATTACCAATTTTCAGTCTTTGTCACTGAATTTTTTTTCCAAATAACTGGATGAACTTTAGATAAAAAAATCATTATTGTTTTTAAGAAAATTAAGAACCTTTTCCATAGAAAATATATTGTATTTGGAGAAATGGTTTACTTTGGAATTCACAGAATCTTTCGGCGTCTAGTTGTGTATAAAGGGAGCTAACATATGGTATTTGTAAAAGTGGAGCATATGGTGTAAAATTTGGGATTGCTTTATTCTAGTGTTTGGTTTCTATTTTTTGAAACTTGTATCGCTAATTCTGATATAATTTAATACATCATTTCATGTATTAATTTATAACTAATATTAGTAGGGGAGCTAGAAATTTCATTAAGGATAATCAAAATATAAAGAAGTAAAGAAGAAGGTAAGGGGATTTGACATATAGTGTATTTACATTTTAAAAAAATTAACCTAGCTACATTACAGGCAAAAAGATGTCGATTAAATATAAAATAATTGAAGAAAACACAAACTAATTTGAATTATATTATCAATTATTACTTTGAGTAGGATTACTTCCTAAAATTATATATAACAAACAAAATCGATTAACAAAAATAATATATCAAAAAACAACTTTGAAATATGAGTGGGTCGGGTCTCAACGGATCGGGTCATCAGATTTTGGTTGAGTCCGGTTATTAATTATTTAAGAAAGAAAAAATTGTGGTTCCGTTAAACTAAGGGCATGAATGAGCAAGTATTGAACGGATTGGGCATATATGTGCCAAACTATTAACGACGGGCATATCTATCCTAATTCGTATATTTCGCTGGCATATATGACCTCTTTTCATATTTTCAGACTCTTCCTTGTATTCAAACCTTAGTAGATGCTCGTGACTTGTGACACTTCGATGTTGGGCTTGTGTTATTTTCTTCCGCACTGATTATTTAGACTTGTGTTATGGGATTCTGTTAATTTTATAGCTTGAAAATGACTTAAAATATTGGTTTGATTTGGGGTTTGTGTCGACTGGCCTAGTTTCATGATAGACGCTATCGATCGGGTCGATTTTAGGGTCGTGACATATATACATGGATATCAACCAAAATAGGGTGACGAACATAGTTCCTTGGAGGAGTTGAGAATACAATACAAAGCCAAGAGAGAAAATATAATTACAAAAGAAGTGTTTCTTGTTTTTCTATCTTCGAGTTGAGATTTTTGAGGAAAATTTAAACATAAATTTTTATTTAATTTGTTTGCCAATTTCATTGATCAAAGCGTTAATAACAAGGGTCGGTATCAGTGTGAATACGCATAGAGTCTTCGCATTATCGAAGAATTTTGAAATGAGACTCTCTTATCTAGGTACGTCTTAAATCCGATCTTTGACATGTAAATAAATTTTAAACACAAAAAATCTACCTAGAATTATTCTTGCCTTCCGCTACATGTTATGAACATCTATATGCAATCCTTCAGTAGTGTCCACGGTAAATACAATCTTTCAAGTAGTGTACGCGGTGAAGAACAGCAAGTACAACAGCGTCCTTGACTGCCAACATTCTTCGCATGAAACATCTGCATTTAGAGCCAAGGATACCGTTTTACTCTTTTGCATTAGTGTGCAGTATCTTTTTTCTTTATAATATAGTATGAAGCTTGTGTATCATGAGACCTAATATTGATTTTCACCTAACCACGTGTCTCCTCTCCCCAATCATAACCTTGCAATTGTGAAATGAGAAAAGAATAGAAATAAATAAAGACTATGAAAGCCAAAATTATTGTGGCTACATAAAGTTTTGGGTACTTTGAAGTGAAAAAGAGTAAAGGAAAGGCACTATAATAATAAGTGTTTCTACTTTCTCCTTCACGACACCTTCCTCCACTAATCTTAAACTTAACCATACGGTTTTGTACATTTCTTTAAATACTCCTCTCTCCTTCTCTGCTATTCTATTCTTTATTTTCAAACAGATACCCGTGACCAGACATAAGTTCTCTATATTATTGTTCAAGATTTGCATGTCCCAACAGTCCAAAACTATAAAGTCTCGTCCTTTGTAATGTTCTTGCATCTTGTCTCAACTCTTTTTTTGGATTTTTGCTCTGGATTTCCCCCATATAAATTCCTCAGATACTAAAACTTCAGAAAACAAATATCTTTTTTGTTGAATTTGATTGAGTTTGAGTTGGGAGTTTGCTAGCATGTCTCTTTCATGGAAGAAGTTGAAGAAGACAAGTATATGTCAATTGGTGAAGGACCATATTCATTTTCACAGGAATGGTGGATCTCCTCTTATAGTAGAAACTGGTTTCCCTACTTCCCTTATACATCTTTTTGTCAAGAATCGCCAAAGGTTCATTAAATCTTCTAAGAAAAAGGTGGCTAAGCCCCCCTTGAGCTCTCCTTCTTCTCTGAGTACTTTGCATTTGCCTTTTCCTATAACTCCAACTTCACCAGCCACTTATACAATTAATAAGGGGTCTCAGTTAAAGGGTTGCCAGGAAAAATGTGAAAGATTATGTGTTGATACAAATCAGGTGTTAATAGCACTTGTAAAGATCTTTCTTGTAGTAGTTTTAGTTTTAGGAGCAAAGAACTTTGTTATGGGGATAACCATGTCAGCTTTATTGTTGTGTTTCTTGGAATATTCGGGGGAATATTTGTATAGATGTCTCATGCCTTGTGTAGGAGCTCAAAGGAGGATTCTTTTTATGGTACAGTTAGTTTGGAGATTTATTGGAGTCAAAATGATTGAGTTAGAAGAAGAAAAAGATGGTTCTGTTTTTAAGGTGCCATTGCAGCAAAAAGAGTTAGCAAATCTTCATTTCTCTTATATGGCTAATCAATGTGTTAGGGAGAAAACTTATGAGTCTAATTGGGATAACAAATTGAAATGTGAAGAAATGGACTCAGAGGGGAAAGAAGAGGAATTGAGGAGTGAATTGTTGGAATTCAAGAAAAAGAAATCTCATAAATCCAATATGAAATCCAAGATGAAGAAATTTCTTTCAAACAAGTTCAGAAGGAAAATAAGTTCAATGATTGTCAAGTGAAAGTAAACAAGTTCTGCTCAAAAATCTAACTAAAATAATTCAACTTAATCCTAGATAGTTAGTTTGCTTCTTATGAAGTGTTGATTAAGCCTTGGTAGAATACTCAACATTTGGTTAACCACTTAGCTTAGAGGTTTTGTATTAGGAGTATATCTTTTAAATATCTGATACATACAAGATTAACTTTGTTATACAGATTACAGATTTTACTGAATCAAATATTGACCCTCTTTCTTTTAAATTGGAGTTAATGATAATTTATCGAACCTTTTGTATTTTTACAAATGTATAGAGACAAATGGCAGTGAATGACACACAATATACTTGTTTTAGGTTAAAAGTATTTCCTCTTACAAGATAACTCTTCAGCTTGTGAGCATCTTCTCATAATAAAATATACTATTAAAAAAAGAGACCAAAAAAATATCTTTAATCATGTGTAAAGCGTAAACCCCAGAACCCAGTTATACATATAGGGATTTAGAATGATTATGACTACCTCACCTATTACTTTAGGATTTTTAGATAAAGAAACATCAGTTTTCATCCCGAAAGAGGTGAAAACAGGTACTAATCGTCTGTCTGGCCAAGACTCTAAAATCAGCTTATTTTTTCTTCTAAAAGCTTGGTTAAAGATTTCAACTTTTAAATTTTGGCCCCGAAAAAGCTTCACCAAACATGCTATATCAGTTTTTTTGAAAAATACTTTTCTAAAATGTATTTTTAAATAGTAGGCGACACACTCTCAATATTTAAGGATTTTTAGGTTCTCATACTCTAAGTCTTTTGCTTCGCAAATATATACAATATCTAAATTATTATTTTTTTGCAAGGTGTTCTAACTCCTCTCAATTAAGGATCTTATAAGTTCATATTTTTTTGCCTATATTTTATAACTATAATTACTGATAGTTATACCAGCTCAAACGGCTAGCCACCTAAATAGATTTGATATATATCATTTTCAGAAATTTTTACATTATTTTTAGTTTATATTTAATATAATTTCAAAAAATTATACTCATTAGTATAGGATACACACGCAGCGCGCGTACCCTAAGACTAGTTAGTAGAAATGAAAGTACACTTAACTAACTATATAGCATTATTTTTGTTGTCGTTTGAGGTAGTTGAGTGGAGGTAGGGATGGCAATGGGACAAGGCGGGTGTGGGGGGAGGCGTGTTTAGACATATGCCGGGTGGTCCAGGTTTGTACATATGTGGGTGCGAGGCAGGTTAAAAAAAAATTTATTTTTTCGCGGGTGCGGGTCTCAATTTTTTGACGAAATTATAATTTTTCAAGTTCTTGTGGTTGTAGTTAAGGAATTTATTTTCACTTTTCCTTCATATGTAATGGATGAATTAATAGGATCTTTAACAAAATGCTTTAATCTTTTTTGACAAGTTGACCTTTTAGTATTTAGCTTTTGTAATTTGGTGTTATTATCTCCCTCATGCACAAGTTTTGGAAGTAATAGAATTGGTATATTGTCACGACCCGGATTTCCCACCATCGGGGTCATGATGGCGCCTACTAAATGAAAGCTAGGCAAGCCAAATATTAATTACAACTCCATTAATTACCAATTCTTATTATTAAAAACATATAAATTACAGCGGAAGACTTAGTCAAATATGATAAAGAAAATCCAAATCCGATACACTACCCAAGATTGGTGTCACAATACTCACGAACTTCTAAGAATAATACACATAATTGTTTGAAAGAAAATACAAGCTGTTTATCTCGATTACATGAGATAACAGAATGAAAAGCATAGATAGAAGAGACAACGGGTCCTGCGGACGCCTGCAAGGCTACCTCGTAGTCTCACTAGTCGGAAAATCCACAAGTCGCTACTGCCGCTGCTGCTGTCCGTAACCTGTATCTGCGCAAAAAGAGCGCAGAGTGTAGTATCAGTACAACCGACCCCATGTGCTGGTAAGTGCCTGGCCTAACCCAGCGAACTAGTGATAAGGCTAAGGCCAGTCACCCACTTAAACCTGAACAATTGTAATATAGATATATATATATATATATACAATACATTTATAAGGAAATACTCTGGCTCTGAAATAACAGTCAATAACTCACGATATCCAGAATAATCTAATCAACAGAATAAATCTTACTTTCATATCTCAATTCCTCTCTCATTTCATGTCTCGTGGTAGGCGTACCACCCGCTCCCAACTATCACTCAGTAATTATATCTTGTGGTAGGCGTACCACTCGCTCCCAAATATCATAGTAATTATATCTTGTGGTAGGCGTACCACCCGCTCCCAAATATATCAATAATTATATCTTGTGGTAGGCGTACCACCCGCTCCCAATTATATCAATAGGCTACCCCGCTCCCAAATATATCAATAGTTATATCTTTGTGGTAGGCGTACCACCCGCTCCCAAATATATCAATAGGCTACCGCAACTATGGCCAATGCCAAGATTTAAGTCACTTTGTGGTCGGCGTACCACACGATCCCAATTATAAAATATATATATTACCGGCATTTAGCCAATAATCTCTATATCAACAATATTTATAATTACCGGTTTAAACCAATAATTTATAATAATTTCAACAATTTACCTTCATTACCGGTATAACACCAATAACTCTTATTCAACAATTTATTCATAACTAAATTCATATTCCTACAAACTAGGATAGAACAAACACTTACCTCGAAAGTTCACGAACGATTCAATCCGTGGCAATGCCTTTTCCTTTCGAATTTGACTCCAATCCAACCGTATCTATACACAATTGATTTCATATCATCAATTCTACTTAACAAACTAGTTCATATTGCTAAATATGATTTTTACAATATTCTGCCCGGAATAGTAAAAATCGAGGCCCACATAATCGAAACTCAAGTTTCGAACCAAAATAAGTTCACCCAATCCTCCATGAGTTCAAATATACAATTTGTTCTTAAGTTCGACTCCAAAACGAGGTCTAGATCGCAAATTCATTGAAAGCCCTAACTATACCCATTTCTCAAATTTTTCAACCAATTTACACATGTTTAAGCCTAAGAATTTGATTGATGTTGATGAAAAATGAAGAAGACGAGTTAAACAATACTTACCCAATGAACTTTGATGAAGAAATGCCTCAAAGATCGCCTAAGAGCCGTGGAGAAGAAAGGATTTTGTGAAAATGGGATAAAATCCCGTAAGTGTTCTGTTTTGGGTATTAATTCACTGGGCGGAAATTTACCCTACGCGATCGCGTGAATTGGGCTGCGATCGCGTAGAGGAAAGACTGGCCTCTTATGCGATCGCGTGCAAAAGGTTGCGATCGCGTTGAGAAAAGATTGGAAGCTACGCGATCGCATGAGGGTTGCTGCGATCGCGTAGAGGAAACTCACCGGGCAGCCTATTTGGCCTATGCGATCGCGTGAACATGACTGCGATCGCGTGGGGGAAGAACTGGAAGCTACGCGATCGCGTGAGGGATGCTGCGATCGCGTAGAAGAACTGGCCAATGCAGTACGATCGCGTGGATGAGGCCGCGATCGCGTAGAACAAAATCCCTGTGCAGAAGTTGCAGAACTTCTGCTGTGTTTTTAAATCCAAAAACACCCCGAACCACCTCCGAAACACTCCCGAGCCCTCGGGGCTCCAAACCAAATATGCACACTAACTCAAAAACATCATACGAACTTGCTCGCGCGATCAAATCGCTAAAATAACATCAAAATCAATGGATTGAGCCTTAAAACTCAAGAATTCTTTCAAATTTCATAATTTCCAAAATTTCCAATTTAAGGCCGAAATGCGTCAAACGACGTCCGTTTTCAACCAAACTTTACAGAAAGCGCTTAACCAATATATATGACCTGTACCGGGCGTCGGAACCAAAATACGAGCCCGATACCAGTACTTTTTAATCAAAATTCAGTTTCATTTTCCTTAAACATTTTCAGAAAACAATTTAACAGAAAAATTCTTTTACCGGGTTCTAGACCTCGGATTTCAATTCCGGACATATGCCCAAGTTCCATATTTTTCTACGGATTTTCTGAGACCATCAAATCACGGATCCGGGTCCGTTTACCAAAAATGTTGACCAAAGTCAACCATATCAATATTAATATCAAAATTCTTCAACTTTTTCACATATTTCACATATTTCAACATAAAAATTTTCCAGCTTTGTGCCCGGACTGTGCACACAAATCGAGGCAACTATAAATGAGGTTTTCAAGACCTCAAAAGCTCGGAATGATTAATAAAACAAGTGATGACCCTTCGGGTCGTCACAATCTCCACCTCTAAAACAACCGTTCGTCCTCGAACGGACAAAAGAAAGAAGTACCTGAGTCAGGAAACAAATGTGGGTAGCGGCTCCGCATATCAGACTCGGACTCCCAGGTCGATGCCTCAGGAGGCTGTCCTCTCCACTGAACACGCACAGAAGGATAACTCTTCGACCTCAACTGTCGAACCCGCCGGTCTAGAATGGCTACCGGCTCCTCCTCGTAAGATAGATCATTGTCCAATTGGACAGTACTGAAGTCTAACACATGTGTGGGATCGTCGTGGTATCTCCGAAGCATAGATACATGAAAAACCGGATGCACGGCTGATAAGCTAGGCGCAGAGCTAGTCTGTAAGCCACCCCTCCCACTCGGTCTAGAATCTCAAATGGACCAATATACCTAGGGCTGAGCTTGCCCGTCTTCCCGAACCTCATCACGCCCTTCATAGGCGACACTCGGAGTAATACTCGTTCACCAACCATGAAATCTACATCTCGAACCTTACGATCCGCATAAGTCTTCTGCCTGGACTGAGCTGTGTGAGCACGTGATTTTTGCCCTACATGAGAACCACTCCCAGAAAATTCAAAAAATAAAATAGTTTTATGTTGAGCATGATTTTTGTGATCTTGGTGTTATGTTTATCTTACATTTGCATTTTTTGTGTGTGCATGCTTATTTATTTTAGTGAAATACAAAAATATATATTATGTTTTGCATTTTTGAGTGTTAATAAGCAAATTATGTGATTTACATCTAAGTGATATGTAATGGTGTATCTTGATTATTAGTAAAACTTAATTGGCACTCTTATAAGTTAGTTTGATTTTTGTAGTGTGAGTTAGAATGTTGTTTAGTTTAAATTAGACAAAAGAGGAGACAAAATAAAGAGGGAATCGGAACTGGCCATCTCCAATTTAATAAAACCAGGCCCATACTAATTCAACACCCAGCCCAATACTCACCCAAGCATCAGTTTAAGTAACGTTTGATCTGGACCGTTGGATTTTATTATCCAACGGCCCAGATTAATCATTTAATTCCCAAAATACTCGCCCAGCATCAGCTAATGTAATGTTTGATCTGGACCGTTGGATTTTATTATCCAACGGCCTAGATTAATCTTTAAATTCCCAAATACACCCAGGTCGTGACTTAACCAAACGACACCGTTTGGTTTAAGGGAGGAGATCCTGGTCGTTGATCGTAAATGATCCAACGATCAGGATTTAACCTCCTGAGTCATATATAATCCCACCTTCACACCCCGCCCCCCCAAGCCAGCCCCCCTCATACCTATCGTCTCTCTTAAGAGACTAATAACCTCACCGTGAGCCGCCGCACACCGCCTGCCGGAAATCGCCTCACGGCGGTTCCGGTAGGCCAATGGCCACCAAATTAACACCATAGACTCCCCTCACCTCCCTCTACACGGATCCAACAGTCGCTAGGCTCGAATATTGCTTGAGCGTCTCGAATATTCGTTCAAAGGTCGCCGGAATCTGACGGTCATCCCAAACCGCCCCAAACTCATACCCTAGCACCTCCAGACCACCCTCACACCCAAACCACCCTTGGTTTTGTTCGAATCCGACCGGAAACCCAAAAACCCCAAAGCGGCCATAAGAACCCTAGATTTCAAAATTGGGGTCTTCATTTAAATTCGAGGGAAATTGAAGTCTAGCAGAACTTAATTGGTATGTTTTCGTCCGAAAACATCTCAATTAAAGTCCGCTAGATTCCGAATTCGAGTCCAAGCTCAAAAGGCCCGGTCTCTGTTTTGATTTCGATTTCTTTCGAGGTAACCTCCCTTTTGTCTATCTATCTCAATTAGATATTTGTTGTTTGTATGTTTGTTTAGTTCAATTCGTTTGATTTTTCTTTTCAATTTTCCTTGGCCGCCCCTGTTTTCACTTCATCTCCAAAGACTTTTATTTGGTCGATTTGTGTTCTGTAATTTGTTCGAGTGTGCCGGTTATAGAATAATTATTCGTTTTGATTAAGGTCGTTAAACGTTCAATTCATACTGGATTGGTTCTGTGTCTCTGCTGAAGTACATGAAATCAAACTGTAGATCGCCCATTTGTTGTTGATTATATATGTTAACATCGACTAATCAATGTGGTTGGTTAGTTCCATAGGTCTTATTTATTAGCATTCTAGGGCAGATTTGGATGCTATAAGCATTGATTGAATCAAGCCCTCTTTTGTTGGGGAACTGTTTTGTGATAAATGAGATAGTTGTGGGTAGTATAGGTTTAAAGGGTGTAATTGATGAAGGTAATGCATTAGGACTGCTGGTGGAACCTGCTGTACAGCAGAGTTCACCACCAGTTGTCCCCTGCCACTAATTTTTAATTGATAAACCCATGCATAGACATAGTGTAGTGGTAAAGAAACAGAGGGATGGGTTCAGCAGGGAGAGGGATGGGCAAAAGGGTTTAAATTAAGGACTGTTGTACCATTAGGGGGAGGGGTTTTAGCTATAAGTAGAGCATTAATCTGGAAAAAAAAGGAGGCAGACATTAGGGAGACTGAGAGAGCAATATAGACATTGAACCTCATTAAGAAAACATACACAGGGATATATAGACCAAAAACAGTTACTGTTTCATTGGGCTAGTTCACAGGGGTCTTTTTCATCTATTGCTGGTTTGGTTGTTCTTTGTGTGAGGTTTTTGATACTGGTCTTGCTGTTGGTTGTGTTTGGACACTGCTGTGGTTTGTTTTGTTTGCTGTTGGTGTCAAACTGGGCTGCTGTTTCACTGGTTTTGGAGGTTTAAAAGAGAGTTATACACATTAGGAAGAAGGAGGCAGAAATATACACAGATCCTGTGTTACTGTTCCATTGGCTTTGGCTACTATTGTTATTGCTGTTTGCTGAGAGAAGGCCACTTATTTCCTGCTGTTTGTTTGCTAAGTTTGTGTGGTCGGGTGTGGTGCAGTTGATGCTGCTATTGCTATTGAGCTGCTGCTGCCTTGATTGTTGTATGCTGATGGTTTAGATTGAGAGCTTAAAGAAAAAAGATAGGCTAAAAAACACATAAGGGAATACACTGGAAACCTGTGAGAGTCTTGAGAAGTTTTAAGCAATTAGTTAGTTCAACTACTACTGTTACATTGAGTGATTGAGAATTCCAATATTTATCCTCCATGAATTGCTTGTTTTCAAGTGAAACTTGGCAGTTTTTCGAGTGAATCAAGGTCTGTTGAGTTACTGGATTTGCTTTTGAAATCTGCTTGGTATTGCTACCATATCAATCTCCATTTCTGCTTTGGGTTTTGGGTTATTAAATCACTTCTGGGTTGAGCTTGATCTTTGGAATGCTGCATTGGATGTGCTAAACTGCTGATTGTGTTCTATTGCTGGGTTACTGTTACTGTTTTTATTCTCCTGTCACTGCTGCTGATCCATTACTGCTGTGGCTGTAAACTGCTTGCCATCACTGACCTCCTTTCTTTCTTCTTCCATAATCCAGGTACACATCCTGTTATGATAGCTTCTTGGTTCGGAAAAGAATGAAGCCCGATTCTCTCTTTTAAACCTGTTTAACATATGTAGTTGTCCAATGCTTCGTATGTTTATATGAGTACATGTAATTAAACCTGCCTTACCGGTTTGGGTTGAAGAATGCATTCAGGGATAAGTAAACTGTTAGAGCTAAGATGGAAATGTATTTAGATAAAATGTATGTCTTTGGATATATATATATAAATCTGAACTGTCCATGTAGCATCTGTGTCTAAATCTTCTCTATTCATGATATGTGATTTCTAAATCTGTCAATACCCGATCTTGTGTTAAGATTGAGATTAATCATCTATCTAAGTAGGAAGTTTAGGACGATTTGAACCCCGTGGGGAATGATATCTTGAAGTCGCAAAATAAGTGCCAGTTGCTCTTTGAATAATGTCTAGAATTCAAAGTAAGTCTTTCATGTAATTGTTCACCCTAAGTCTGGAATCTGCTCACTTAGTTGTCCGGTCGTATGTTTACTCGAATCGGTTATAGTTGAATACGACTTTGGCATATTATAGAAATTGGTTCGTTATTCTTCAACTGAACGACACAATTAGATTAGAGTAATCGGGGGTGCACTTCGTGTGACCCGACTCCAATTTTGAATAAGGTTAAATAAAGCGTGTCAGGAACCACAGGCGCATTTCATGTAGTGTGGCTTGCAACATGCTTTAAATAATTTCAAATCAACTTTTAAATAAATATAGCGGGATGGAGGTTGCTTTAAAATTAGAATTAGAGGCGCACCTCGCCTAATAAGTTACAAAAATCGCGGGGCCCTCGTAAATATGTACAAAAAATATGTAGATTTCGAGATGTGTCGTTTCTTAGCGAATTTCGTGGCCTTCTCAAAAGTGCAAATAAGTAGCCGCTCTAGGCGCGTATTTTAATTCTACCTTTTTAAATGCGGGTGTGCATTTCATGCGACCCAAATCCAAATCCCAAATGTCGAATAAGAATATGTCGAGGATCCGGGTGCATTTCATGTGACGTGATTCGAAACATATTTTTAGGCAATTTTCTCTCTCGAAAATCATAATAATATTAAAGACAGTAAAGGGATATTAATTTGCATTAGGTACATAACTGTAAAAATCAGATAAATAAGCCGAACACGACAGTTGAGCGACCGTGCTAGAACCACGGAATTCGGGAATGCCTAATACCTTCTCCCGGGTTAATAGAATTCCTTATCCGGATTTCTGGTTCGCGGACTATTAAATAGAGTCATTCTTTTCCTCAATTCGGGATTTAACCGGTGACTTGGGACACCATAAATCTCCCAAGTGGCGACTCTGAAATAATTAAATAAATCCCGTCTCGATTGTCCTTTAATTGGAAAAACTCTTTGCGCCCTCGCGGGCACGCGTAAAAAAGAGGTGTGACAAGGTGAACGCAATCTCTCCTGAATAGTCTTGACCTTATCCAAGGCCTCCTGACCTAAGTCTGTACCCAACAACCGAGCCTCTCCCGGTTCAAACCATCCAACCGGTGATCGACATCGCCTACCATACAATGCCTCATACGGAGCCATCTGGATGCTAGACTGGTAACTCTTATTGTAGGCGAACTCCGCTAATGGTAGAAGCCGGTCCCACGAGCCTCCGAAATCAATAACACGGGCTCGAAGCATGTCCTCTAGAATCTGAATAGTCCTCTCGGACTGGCCATCCGTCTGAGGATGAAATGCTGTACTCAACTGAACCTGGGTGCCTAACTCCTGCTGGACCGCTCTCCAGAACCGCGAGGTAAACTGCGTACCCCGATCAGAGATAATAGATACTGGCACTCCATGGAGACGAACAATCTCCCTAATGTAAACCCCCGCTAACCTCTCCGATGAGTAGGAGACAGATACTGGAATAAAGTGTGCTGACTTGGTCAGCCTATCAACAATGACCCAAATATCATCAAATTTCCTTCTAGTCAAAGGAAGTCCAGTAACGAAATCCATAATGATCCGCTCCTATTTCCACTCGGGAATTTCAATCCTCTGGAATACACCACCAGGTCTCTGGTGCTCATATTTCACCTGCTGACAATTTAGACACCGAGCAACATACGCAACGATATCTTTCTTCATTCTGCGGCACCAATAGTGCTGACGTAAGTCCTGGTACATCTTCGCGGCGCCTGGGTGAATAGAATACCGCGAACTGTGGGCCTCCGCTAAGATTAATTCTCGAATCCCTTCGACATTGGGCACACAAACTCGACCCTGCAATTTCAATATCCCATCATCATCTAGATTTACCTGTGTGGCACCTCCCCGCTGTACTGTATCTCTCAACTCACGCAAATGAGGATCATCAAATTGCCTCTCACGGATACGCTCTAATAAAGAAGAATGAGCGACCGTGCAGGCTAACACCCTGCTAGGCTCAGAAATGTCCAATCTCACGAACCGGTTGGCTAATGCCTGGACGTCTAGAGCAAATGGTCTCTGACTGACCGGAATATATGCAAGACTACCCATGCTGGCGGACTTTCTACTCAATGCATCGGCCACCACATTGGCCTTACCTGGGTGATATAAAATAGTAACATCATAGTCTTTTAGCAACTCTAGCCACCTTCTCTGCCTCATATTCAACTCTTTCTGCTTAAACAAATACTGAAGACTCTTATGATCGGTGTATACTTCACATGCTACACCATACAAATAATGCCTCCGGATCTTCAATGCGTGAATAATCGCCGCCAATTCTAGATCATGCACTGGATAGTTCTTCTCATGAATCTTCAACTGCCTCGAAGCATAGGCAATAACCTTGCCATCCTGCATTAACACTGCACCAAGCCCAATACGGAAAGCATCACAATAAACAATATAAGGTCTCGTACCTGTGGGTAAAACCAATACCGGTGTTGTGGTTAAGGCTGTCTTGAGCTTTTGAAAGCTCGCCTCACATTCATCGGACCATTCAAATTGAACACCCTTCTGGGTCAATCTGGTCGGTGGGGTTGCAATAGACGAAAATCCTTCTACGAATCGGCGATAATAGCCCGCTAACCCCAAGAAACTCCGAATATATGTGGTTGATGTCGGTCTAGGCCAGCTCTTGACTGCCTCAATTTTCTTCGGATCAACCTGAATACCTGCTGCCGTCACAATATGACCCAGGAATGTAACTGAACTTAGCCAAAATTCACACTTTGAAAATTTTGCATATAGCTGGGCTATCTTTCAGAGTCTGTAAGGCCACTCTGAGATGTTGCGCATGCTCCTCCTGACCGCGGGAATATATTAATATGTCATCAATGAAGACTATTACAAACAAGTCTAAATAAGGCCGGAACACCCGATTCATTAATTCCATAAAAGCTGCTGGAGCATTTGTCAACCCAAAAGACATGACCAGAAATTCATAATGTCCATACCGAGTGCGGAACGCGGTCTTAGGGATATCAGATACCCTAATCTTCAGCTGATGATAGCCAGATCTCAAATCTATCTTGGAAAATACCTTGGCACCCTGAAGCTGGTCAAATAAATCATCAATTCTCGGAAGTGGATATTTATTTTTGATAGTCACCTTGTTTAACTGTCGATAGTCAATGCACATTCTCATCGAACCATCTTTCTTCTTTACAAATAATACGGGTGCACCCCACGGCGAAACACTGGGCCTAATGAAACCCTTTTCAAGTAAATCCTGCAACTGTTCCTTCAATTCTTTTAACTCCGGCGGAGCCATACGGTATGGGGGAATGGAAATGGGCTGAGTGCCTGGAGCCAAATCAATGCAAAAATCAATGTCCCTATCGGGCGGCATACCTGGCAAGTCTGAAGGAAATACTTCGGGAAATTAACGAACCACAGGCATAGAGTCAATAGAAGGAACCTCGGCACTAGAATCACGGACATAGGCCAAATAAGCCAAGCATCCCTTTCCAACCATAGCTGAGCTTTAACATAAGAAATAACATTACGGCTAGTATGACCTGAAATTCCTTTCCACTCTATACGAGGCGAATTCGGCAGGGCTAAAGTCACAGTCTTGGCATGGCAATCTAAAATAGCATGATACGGAGATAGCCAGTCCATGCCTAGTATAATATCGAAGTCCACCATATTTAGGAGTAATAAATCAGCACGGGTCTCGAGACCCTCAATTACTATAATACATGACCGATGAACTCGATCAACCACAATAGAGTCGCCTACTGGTGTAGACACATGAACAGGAACACTCAGTGGATCACTGGGCTGAACCAAGTATGGTGCAAAATAGGAAGACACATACGAATATGTAGACCCAGGGTCAAATAATGCTGATGCCTTTCTATCACAAACCAAAATAATACCCGTAATGACGGCATCAGAAGACTCAGCCTCTGGTCTGGCGGGAAGTGCATAACATCGGGGCTGTGCCCCACCACCCCGAGCAGTATCTCTAGGACGATCAGCTGCTGGCTGGTCTCTACCTCTATCGGTCTGAGCTCCACCTCTATGACCTCTACCTCCACCTCTATGTCCTCTACCTCCGCCTCTAGCTGGCTGGGCAGGCTATGAGGGAACTGGGGCCTGAATCATGGCACGAGAACCCTGCTGGTGAGATCTGTCCGAAGCTCGAGGGCAATACCTTGCAATGTGCCTAAGATCACCGCACGTAAAACAAGCCCTCGGCTACTGAAAATGGCGAAGTGGTGGTGCGCTGATAGGCTGCTGATCAGAGTAGCGTGGCTGAGAATTACGATCACCTGAAGCATCATGAGAAACCTGAAGAGCTGATTGATAAGGCCTGGGAGGATGGCCTCTATCATAAAAATCTCTATCTCCAGACGAGGTACCACTGAATCTACCCGAATTACGAGATCTCTTATCCGATCCATGTCTCGCTCCCTGTGACAGAGCCATCTCGATCCGGCGGGCTGCATTAGCCGCCTCTTGAAAAGTGATTTCAGTTCCTGCCCCCATAGCCATCTGTAGCCGAATTGGCTGATTCAAGCCATCAATAAACTTCCTCACCCTCTCCCGATCTGTGGGAAGTATGATAATAGCATGACGAGCCAGGTCCATGAACCTAGTCTCGTATTGTGTGACAGACATAGAACCCTGATGAAGACGCTCAAATTGTCCGCGCATAACCTCCCGCTGAGTTGCTGGAAGGAACTTCTCCAAGAATAATTCTGCAAACTGCTCCCAAGTCAAAGATGACGATCCCGCTGGCCTGGATAGACAATAATCTCTCCACCAAGTCTTGGCGGAACCAGATAACCGAAAAGTAGCAAAATCCACACCATTAGTCTCCACAATACCCATAGTACGGAGAACTTCGTGGCAGTTGTATAGGAAATCCTGTGGATCCTCTGAAGGAGTGCCACTGAATGTGGTAGTGAACAGCTTGGTAAACCTGTCCAATCTCCATAACGCGTCGGCGGACATGGCTGCACCATCATTAGACGGAGTCACAATAATAGGCCGAGCTGCCTCAACTGGCTGAATCACAGGAACCTGAGCTTGGGGAATTACTGGCTCCGGAGTGCGCGTAGCAGGAGTCTGATTACCTCCTCCAGGCCTGAGAAGTAGCTGGTGCTACCGGTAATAAGCCTGCTCTGGTGATATGATCCATAAAACCTGCTATACGGACCAAAACATCCTATAGATCCGGTGAAAACGCAACTCCTCCTGGGACCTGAGCTGGGCCTACTAAAGCTGCTGGGGTTGGAACTTCCTCCTCGATATGAACATGAGGTTCTGCCACTCGTGCTGCTGCTCGGGGATGAGCTCTGCCCCTACCTTGTCCTCTAGGACGACCTCGACCTCGGCCTCTACCCCTAGCAGGAGCTGCCGCTGCTGGGACCTCGGGCTGCTGGTCAGTAGACGAGGATGCACGTGTCCTTACCATCTCTGGAAGAACAGAGTAGAAGTTCAATTAACATTTAAAAGATCAAGTCGCACGACTGGAAAGAATAAAGGGAATATTTTCCTAACTCTGTAGCCTCTGGAAGATAAATACAGACGTTTCCGTACCGATCCTTCAGACTCTACTAAGGTTGTTCGTAAGTTGTGAGACCTGTGCAACCTAGTGCTCCGATACCAACTTGTCACGACCCGGATTTCCCACCATCGGGGTCATGATGGCGCCTACTAAATGGAAGCTAGGCAAGCCAAATATTAATTACAACTCCATTAATTACCAATTCTTATTATTAAAAACATATAAATTACAGCGGAAGACTTAGTCAAATATGATAAAGAAAAATCTAAATCTGATACACTACCCAAGATTGGTGTCACAATACTCACGAACTTCTAAGAATAATACACATAATTGTCTGAAAGAAAATACAAGCTGTTTATCTCGATTACATGAGATAACAGAATGAAAAGCATAGATAGAAGAGACAACGGGTCCCGCGGACGCCTGCAAGGCTACCTCGTAATCTCACTAGTCGAAAAATCCACAAGTCGCTACTGGCGCCGCTGCTGTCCGTAACCCGTATCCGCGCAAAAAGAGCGCGAGTGTAGTATCAGCACAACCGACCCCATGTGCTGGTAAGTGCCTGGCCTAACCCAGCGAACTAGTGATAAGGCTAAAGCCAGTCACCCACTTAAACCTGAACAGTTGTAATATAGATATATATATACAATACATTTATAAGGAAATACTCTGCTCTGAAATAACAGTCAATAACTCACAATATCCAGAATAATCTAATCAACAGAATAAATCTTACTTTCATATCTCAATTCCCCTCTCGTTTCATGTCTCGTGGTAGGCGTACCACCCGCTCCCAACTATCACAGTAATTATATCTTGTGGTAGGCGTACCACTCGCTCCCAAATATCATAGTAATTATATCTTGTGGTAGGCGTACCACCCGCTCCCAAATATATCAATAATTATATCTTGTGGTAGGCGTACCACCCGCTCCCAATTATATCAATAGGCTACCGGCAACTATGGCCAATGCCAAGATTTAAGTCACTTTGTGGTCGGCGCACCACACGATCCCAATTATATCAATAGGCTACCGGCAACTATGGCCAATGCCAAGATTTAAGTCACTTTGTGGTCGGCGTACCACACGATCCCAATTCATAAAATATATATATTACCGGCATTTAGCCAATAATCTCTATATCAATAATATTTATAATTACCGGTTTTAAACCAATAATTTATAATAATTTCAACAATTTACCTTCATTACCGGTATAACACCAATAACTCTTATTCAACAATTTATTCATAACTAAATTCATATTCCTACAAACTAGGATAGAACAAACACTTACCTCGAAAGTTCACGAACGATTCAATCCGTAGCAATGCCTTTTCCTTTCGAATTTGACTCCAATCCAACCGTATCTATACACAATTGATTTCATATCATCAATTCTACTTAACAAACTAGTTCATATTGCTAAATATGATTTTTACAACATTCTGCGCATCGGAATAGTAAAAATCGACCCCGGGCCCACATAATCGAAACTCAAGTTTCGAACCAAAATAAGTTCACCCAATCCTCCATGAGTTCAAATATACAATTTGTTCTTAAGTTCGACTCCAAAACGAGGTCTAGATCGCAAATTCATTGAAAGCCCTAACTATACCCATTTCTCAAATTTTTCAACCAATTTACACATGTTTAAGCCTAAGAATTTGATTGATGTTGATGAAAAATGAAGAAGACGAGTTAAACAATACTTACCCAATGAACTTTGATGAAGAAATGCCTCAAAGATCGCCTAAGAGCTGTGGAGAAGAAAGATTTTTGTGAAAATGGGATAAAATCCCGTAAGTGTTCTGTTTTGGGTATTAAATCACTGGGCGAAAATTTACCCTACGCGATCGCGTGAATTGGGCTGCGATCGCGTAGAGGAAAGACTGGCCTCTTATGCGATCGCGTGCAAAAGGTTGCGATCGCGTGGAGAAAAGATTGGAAGCTACGCGATCGCATGAGGGTTGCTGCGATCGCGTAGAGGAAACTCACCGGGCAGCCTATTTGGCCTATGCGATCGCGTGAACATGACTGCGATCGCGTGGGGGAAGAACTGGAAGCTACGCGATCGTGTGAGGGATGCTGCGATCGCGTAGAAGAACTGGCCAATGTTGTGCGATCGCGTGGATGAGGCCGCGATCGCGTAGAACAAAATCCCTCTGCAGAAACAGCAGAATTTCTGCTATGTTTTCAAATCCAAAAACACCCCGAACCACCTCCGAAACACTCCGGAGCCCTCGGGGCTCCAAACCAAATATGCACACTAACTCAAAGACATCATACGAACTTGCTCGCGCGATCAAATCGCTAAAATAACATTAAAATCAATGGATTGAGCCTTAAAACTCAAGAATTCTTGCAAATTTCATAATTTCCAAAATTTCCAATTTAAGGCCGAAATGCGTCAAACGACGTCCGTTTTCAACCAAACTTTACAGAAGCGCTTAACCAATATATATGACCTGTACCGGGCGTCGGAACCAAAATACGAGCCCGATACCAGTACTTTTTAATCAAAATTCAGTTTCATTTTCCTTAAACATTTTCGGAAAACAATTTAACAGAAAAATTCTTTTACCGGGGTTCTAGACCTCGGATTTCAATTCCGGACATATGCCCAAGTTCCATATTTTTCTACGGATTTTCCGAGACAGTCAAATCACGGATCCGGGTCCGTTTACCAAAAATGTTGACCAAAGTCAACCATATCAATATTAATATCAAAATTCTTCAACTTTTTCACATATTTCACATATTTCAACATAAATATCTTCCAGCTTTGTGCCCGGACTGTGCACGCAAATCGAGGCTACTATAAATGAGGTTTTCAAGACCTCAAAAGCTCGGAATGATTAATAAAACAAGTGATGACCCTTTGGGTCGTCACATATATCTTGTGTCAGTTTTTGAATTGAAGATTGGGATGTGTATCGCATCTTAGTGGAAACCTTTTAGTTTAAATATTTGATTGTACTCAATTATATTGAAAGATTGGCTTTTTTTTGCCTTACTACATGCTTCATATGTTGCTATTGTATATTCTTTTCTTTTATAAGATTATACTTTTTAAAAATATAACCAGTGAAAAGACTAGTATTTGACATTTGAGGATAGAAAATCTAAAATCTAACCAAGGAATTTCTCATGTTAGCCCTCATTTTTCTTACCTAAAATAAATGAGATTGACAATTTTGTAGTTAAATTATGGTGCTCAGTACTCACTTTAAATGCTTGGTTATAAATTTGAATGGTTATTGTTTAGTTTATGTATGTGTATAATTAATAAGCAAAAATAAAAATAAGACAAACTGAAAAGAAAAAAGAAATACAGGGCGGGTGGATGCAAGTTAAAAGAGCTATACGAGGCAGGTTGACATTTTGCGAGTTAAGATAGAATTTACCTCAGCACCCGTCCCATCCCACATAACTTGCCATTGGAGGTTTGAGAACCATACTAGTCATGGTAAATAACATGACCAACTTATAATGAAAAATTGCACAATTCATTTCCCCCTTGTCAATTACTACCAAGGGCGGAGGTAGGGGCGCAAGGGTGTTCATCCGAACACCTTTCGCCGAAAAATTACATTGTGTATATAAGGTAAAATCTATTTTTTATTTCTATATATTAAGTTTTGAACACCCTTGATATAAGACAAATGTTTGGCTCAGTGGTCAAGAATGTTCAGAATATGTAGAAGATTACAGATTCGATTACTGTAAACTACAATCTAATTTATTTTGAACACCCTTAATATATATACTGTCTCGACCACTGATTACTAACATATGCAATAGCGTACGCGGTGAAGAACAGCAACTACAACATTCTCCACATGAAACATCTGCATTTAGAGCCTCACTCTCTATAAGTGTGCCTTTTTAACTCTTTTGAATATTGAGTGCAGTATCTGTTTTCTTTATATAATAGTATTAAGCTTGTGTATCATGAGACCTAATGTTGATTCTTACCTAAACACCTGTCTCCTCTCCCCAATTACAATCTTGCAATTGCCACGTGAGAAAAGAACACAAATAAACAAAGACTATGAAAGCCCAAATTATTGTGTCTAGACATAAAGTTGTTGATACTTTGAAAAGAGAGTAAAGGAATGGAACAATAATTGGAACTTTTTCTCCCTTTAATAATGAGTAAGTGTTTCTACTTTCTCCTTCACGACAACTTCCTCCACTAAACTAAAACTTAAGCATAAGGTTTTGAAACACAATTCTTTTGATTTATTTAAATCATCCTATCCTTCTCTGCTACTTCCCAAACTCTATTCTTTATTTTCAAATTAATACCCGTGACCAGACATAAGTGTTCTCCATCTATATTATTGTCCAAGATCATGACATGTCCCAACAGTCCAAAACTATAAAATCTCGACCTTTGTATTGTTCTTGCATCTTGTCTCAACTTTTTATTGGATTTTTGCTCTGGATTTCCTCCATTAAAACTTTAAAAAACATTTTTTTTTTTTGTTGAATTGGATTTGCAAGCATGTCTTTTCCATGGAAGAAGGTGAAGAAGACAAGTATATGTCGATTGGTGAAGGATCATATTCGTTTTCACAGGAATGGTGGATCTCCTCTTATAGTAGAAACTGGTTTCCCCACTTCCCTTGTGGATCTTTTTTTCAAGAATCGCCAAAGGTTAATGAAATCTTCCAAGAAAAATGTGGCTAAGTCCACTTTGAGCTCTCCTTCTCTGAGTACTTTGCATTTGGCTTCTGCTATGGCACCAGCAACTTACACAATTAATAAGGGGTCTCAAGAAAAAGCTGAAAGATTTGATCTTGATGAAGATATCGATATGAATAGGCTGTTAATGTCCTTTCTGAAGATCTTTCTGGTGGTGGTTTTAGTTTTAGGAGCAAAGAACCTTTTGATGGGGATAACAATGTCAGCTTTCTTGTTGTTTTTCTTGGAATATTCAGGGGACTGTTTGTATAGATGGCTCATGCCTTGTTCAGGAGCTCAAAGGAGGATTCTTTTGACAGTACAGTGGGTTTGGACATTCACTGGAGGCAAAATGATTGAGTTAGAAAAATATGACTCTGTTTTTAAAGCACCATCAGAGTTGACTAATCAATGTGTTAAGGAGAAAACTGATGAGTCTAATTGGGATAGCAAATTGAAATGTGAAGGAATGGACTCAAAGGGGAAAGAAGAGGAATGGAGGAGTGAATTGTTGGAATTCAAGAAAAAGAAATCTCATAAATCCAATATGAAATCCAAGATGAAGAAGTTGAGAGAGAAAATAAGTTCAATGATTGTCAAGTGAAACTAAACAAGTTTTGCTCAAAAATCTAACTATAATAATTCAACTTATTCCAAGAAAGCTGTGACTTGTAGATCATTTAGATAGTAGTACAGTTTGCTTCTTATGAGGTGTTGATTAAGCCTCATTGGAATGCTCAAGCTTAACATTTGGTTAACTACTTAGCTTAGGGGTTTTGTATTATGTCTCGTAAATCACTGATCGATACAACATTAACTTTGTTATACAAATCTTACTGAATCATATATTGCCTTGTCTTGCCAAATAATTTATCCTGTTTCTCTTTGAAACCTTTGACTTAGAGTCTGTTTGGCCAATTTTCTAGGAGGCCAAATGGTCAAAAAAGTAATTTTTGAAAAATTTAGGGTGTTTGGTCAAAATGAAAAAATACTTTTGAACAACAACAGAAGTAAAAAGCCTACTTCCCGAAAGAAGCTAAAAATTCTAGCTTTTTCCAAAAAGTAGGAGCAGAAGCATAAATTTAATTTATTCAAGACAAAAATAATCTTACAATAAATTTATATATTTCAAATCATGCCTCATTAACTTAATTTTTCTTTTCCTTTTTTTTTCTGGTATACATTTATTCTCTTTTTTTTAATTATATTTTTATTCTCTTTCTCCTATTCTTGAGAGTAGATTTTAAATTTATATTAAATGATGTATTTTGATGTATTTAAATTATCGTGTAAATAATAGGTAACACTAAACACTCAATGATATTATTTTGAAATAACTATATTATATTAATGAGAATTTTTAATTTATATTTTTACTTTACATTATTTTAAGGGATTTTTTTCTAAAAAATATTTATTTATTTTTCTTTTCTAGATATTACTAATCACAAATTAAACATTTACTATCCTTTTTCATAATTTGATACTTAAAATGCTTTTTTAAAAGATTGGCCAAACACAATGAACTTGCAAAAAGCACTACTCAAACAAATTGGCCAAACACAAACTACTTATTTTGCAAAAGTACTTTTTCATAAATTACTTTTGAATAAAAGCGCTTATCAAAATAAGTAATTTTTAACAATTTGGCCAAATGGGCTCTTACTCATAATTTATCTAACCTTTTGTAATTTTACAAATGTATAGGGACAAATCAAAGTGTATGGCACACAATGCAATTGTTGTTTTAGGTTTTTTTTATATATATAATAGTAGACGATGTATTATAAAAACTTGGGTAGCGTTTACATGCTTATAGATACTAGTACCACACGTTGGTGGATTGTCGTGTGCAATACATAGATTGCCTAAAGATCTTAGTCTATTATATGCATCAGTAGATAAAGTTTTAACAAAAAGATAGGTTCCATTTTCTTCCATGGTTGACAGATTCGACAAAAAAGGAGGTGGTGTAGCATGAATCTTTGGACACTGTGCACGTTGTTGCTTATAGCTTTCATTTGTGGCGTCTTTACCTAGGGTATGTGTCACTTGGTTGCCCTCTCTGAAGTTATGCCGTAGGAGGAGATCCTTC